>CM038143.1:481648898-481665990 GCA_021437245.1 Aegilops speltoides
TGAAGGAAATATGCCCTAGAGGCAATAATAAAGTTATTATTTATTTCCTTATATCATGATAAATGTTTATTATTCATGCTAGAATTGTATTAACCGGAAACATAATACATGTGTGAATATATAGACAAACAGAGTGTCACTAGTATGCCTCTACTTGACTAGCTTGTTAATCAAAGATGGTTATGTTTCCTAACCATGGACAAAGAGTTGTTATTTGATTAACGGGATCACATCATTAGTTGAATGATCTGATTGACATGACCCATTCAGTTAGCTTAGCACCCGATCGTTTAGTATGTTGCTATTGCTTTCTTCATGACTTATACATGTTCCTATGACTATGAGATTATGCAACTCCGTTTACGGAGGAACACTTTGTGTGCTACCAAGCGTCTGGCGTAACTAGGTGATTATAAAGGTGCTCTCAGGTGTCTCCAAAGGTACTTGTTGGGTTGGCGTATTTGAGATTAGGATTTGTCACTCCGAATGTCGGAGAGGTATCTCTGGGCCCTCTCGGTAATGCACATCACTTAAGCCTTGCAAGCATTACAACTAATGAGTTAGTTGCGAGATGATGTATTACGGAGCGAGTAAAGAGACTTGCGTGCGAGATTGAACTAGGTATTGGATACCGACGATCGAATCTCGGGCAAGTAACATACCGATGACAAAGGAACAACGTATGTTGTTATGCGGTTTGACCGATAAAGATCTTCGTAGAATATGTAGGAGCCAATATGGGCATCCAGGTCCGCTATTGGTTATTGACCGAGAATAGTTCTAGGTCATGTCTACATAGTTCTCGAACCCGTAGGGTCCGCACGCAACAAGGTTTCGATGGCGGTTATATTATGAGTTTATGAGTTTTGATGTACGAAGGAGTTGAGTCCGGATGAGATCGGGGACATGACGAGGAGTCTCGAAATGGTCGAGGCGTAAAGATCGATATATTGGACGACTATATTCGGAGTTCGGAAAGGTTCAGTGATTGGGTATTTTTGAGTCTGGGAGAGTTACGGAATTCGTATTGGGCCTTAATGGGCCATACGGGAAAGGAGAAAAAGGGCCATAAGGGTGGCGCACCTCCCCATGGACTAGTCCGAATTGGACTAGGGAGGCGCCCTTCCTTCCTTCTCCTTTTCCTTCCCTTTCCTTCTCTCCTACTCCTACTACATGGAAGGGTTCCTAGTTGGACTAGGAAGGGGAATCCTACTCCCGGTGGGAGTAGGACTCCCCATGCGCGCCATAGTAGAGGCCGGCCTCCTCCTCCCTCCCTCCTTTATATCTGAGGCGGGGGCACCCCATGGACACACAAGTTGATCCTTGAGATCGTTCCTTAGCCGTCTTGTGTGCCCCCTCCACCATAATCCACCTCGGTCATATCGTAGTGGTGCTTAGGCGAAGCCTGCGTCGATAGAACATCAAGATCGTCCCACGCCGTCGTCTTTGAAGGAACTCTCCTCCCGAAGCTCTCTTTGGATTGGAGCCGAGGGCGTCACCGAGCTGTCGTGTGTCAAGAACTCGGGGCGCCGAATGTAACGGCTGGGATCGGTGGGATCGTGAGGAGAGCGTCGACTACTTCCTCTACGTTGTGATCGCTTCGCCCGGTCTCACGAGTGCGTAGACAACACTCTCCCCTCTCGTTGCTATGCATCACCATGATCTTGCGTGTGCGTAGGAATTTTTTTGAAATTACTACATTCCCCAACAGTGGTATCCGAGCCAGGTTTTATGGTTTGATGTTATATGCACGAGTAGAACACAAGTGAGTTGTGGACGATATAAGTCATACTGCCTACCAGCATGTCATACTTTGGTTCAGCGGTATTGTGAGATGAAGCGGCCGGACCGACATTACGCGTGCGCTTCTGCGAGACTGGTTTCACCGTTCTACGAGCACTCGTGCTTAAAGGTGATTGGCGGGTGTCTCTCTCTCTCACTTTAGTTGAACCGAGTATGGCTCGCCCGGTCCTTGTGAAGGTTAAAGCGGAGTCTATTTGACAAACTATCGTTGTGGTTTTGATGCGTAGGTAAAACGGTTCTTGCTAAGCCCGTAGCAGCCACGTAAAATTTGCAACAACAAAGTAGAGGACGTCTAACTTGTTTTTGCAGGGCATGTTGTGATGTGATATGGTCAAGGCGTGATGCTATATTTTATTGTATGAGATGATCATGTTTTGTAACGAAGTTATCGGCAATCGGCTGGAGCCATATGGTTGTCGCTTTATTGTATGAAATGCAAGCATACTGTAATTGCTTTACTTTATCACTAAGCGGTAGCGATAGTCGTAGAAGCAATAGATGGCGTAAGCGACAACGATGCTACGATGGAGATCAAGGTGTCGCGCGGTGGCGATGGTGATCACGACGGTGCTTCGGAGATGGAAATCACAAGCACAAGATGATGATGGCCATATCATATCACTTATATTGATTGCATGTGATGTTTATCCTTTATGCATCTTATCTTGCTTTGATTGACGGTAGCATTTTAAGATGATCTCTCACTAAAATTATCAAGTAGTGTTCTCCACGAGTATGCACCGTTGCCAAAGATCGTCGTCTTCGAGACACCACGTGATGATCGGGTGTGATAAGCTCTCGTCCATCTACAACGGGTGCAAGCCAGTTTTGCACACGCATGAGAATACTCGAGTTATACTTGCGAGCCTAGCATATGCAGATATGGCCTCGGAACACGGAGACCGAAAGGTCGAGCGTGAACCATATAGTAGATATGATCAACATATTGATGTTCACCATTGAAAACTACTCCATCTCACGTGATGATCGGTTACGGTGTAGTTGATATGGATCACGTAATCACTTAGATGACTAGAGGGATGTCTGTCTAAGTGGGAGTTCTTAAGTAATATGATTAATTGAACTTAAATTTATCATGAACTTAGTCCTGGTAGTATTTTGCAAATTATTGTTAGGGAACGTAGTAATTTCAAAAAATTTCCTACGCACACGCAAGATCATGGTGATGTATAGCAGCGAGAGGGAGAGTGTTGTCTCGCCCTCGTAGACCCGGCGAAGCGATCTGGCGTAGAGGAAGTAGTCGACGTTCTCCTCGCGATCCGACCGATCCGGCGCCGTTACTCGGCGCCCCGAGTTCTTGACACACGTACAGCTCGATGGCGTCCCTCGTACTCGATCCAGCCGAGTGTCGAGGAGAGTTCCGTCGAGACGACGGCGTGGTGACGATCTTGATGTTTCACGGCGCGAGGCTTCGCCTAAGCTTCATGACAGTATAACCGAGGTGGAATATGGTGGAGGGGCACCGCACACGGCTAAGGAACGATCCGTAGATCTAACTTGTGTGTCCTAGGGTGCCCCCTGCCTCGTATATAAAGGAGCAAGGGGAGGGGCTGGCCGGCCAAGGGTGGCGCGCCAGGAGTCCTACTCCTCTGGGAGTAGGATTCCCCCAATCCTAGTTGGACTAGGATTCCCGGAGGGGAGAGAGAGGGGGCGGCCCCTTTCCTAGTCCTAGTAGGACTAGGGAAGGGGGCGCTGACCACCTAGGGCTGGCCCTTCTCCTTTCCACTAAGGCCCACTATGGCCCATTTACCTCCCGGGGTTCGGTAACCTCCGGTACTCGGTAAATTCTGTTTTCGCCGGAACCATTCGAACTCCAAACATAGGCTTCCAATATATCAATCTTTATGTCTCGACCATTTCGAGACTCCTCGTCATGTCCGTGATCACATCCGGGACTCGAACTTCTTCGGTACATCAAAATACATAAACTCATAATAAGCATTATCGAAACCTTAAGCGTGCGGACCCTACGGTTCGAGAACAATGTAGACATGACCTAGAACTATTCACGGTCAATAACCAACAGCGGGACCTGGATGCCCATATTGGTTCCTACATATTCTCTGAAGATCTTTATCGGTCGGACCGCATAACAACATCGTTGTTCCTTTGTCATCGGTATGTTACTTGCGAGATTCGATCGTCGGTATCAATACCTAGTTCAATCTCGTTACGGCAAGTCTCTTTACTCGTTCCGTAATACATCATCTCACAACTAATTCATTAGTTGCAGTGCTTGCAAGGCTTGATGATGTGCATTACCGAGAGGGCCCGAGATACCTCTCCAACAATCGGAGTGACAAAACCTAATCTCGAAATATGCCAACCCAACATCGCCTTTGGAGACACCTGTAGTACTCCTTTATAATCACCCGATTCGTTGTGACGTTTGGTAGCACCAAAGTGTTCCTCCGTAAGCAGGAGTTGCATAATCTCATAGTTACGAGGAACATGTATAAGTCATGGATAAAAGCGGTAGCAACATACTAAGCGATCGTGTGCTAAGCTAATGGAATGGGTCATGTCAATCAGATCATTCTACTAATGATGTGACCTTGTTAATCAAATAACAACTCTTTGTTCATGGTGGGAAACATAACCATCTTTGATTAACAAGCTAGTCTAGTAGAGGCATACTAGTGACATCTTGTTTGTCTATGCATTCACACATGTATCATGTTTCCGGTTAATACAATTCTAGCATGAATGATAAACATTTATCATGAAATAAGGAAATAAATAATAACTTTATTATTGCCTCTAGGGCATATTTCCTTGATCTCCCACTTGCACTAGAGTCAATAATCTAGATTACATAGTAATGATTCTAACACCCATGGAGTCTTGGTGCTGATCATGTTTTGCTCGTGGAAGAGGCTTAGTCAGCGGTGCGCAACATTCAGATCCGTATGTATCTTGCAAATCTCTATGTCTCCCACGGACTAAGTCCGGATGGAATTGAAGCGTCTCTTGATGTGCTTGGTCCTCTTGTGAAATCTGGATTCTTCGCTAAGGCAATAGCTCGATATTGTCACGAAGATTTTCATTGGACCCGATGCACTAGGTATGACACCTAGATCGGATATGAACTCCTTCATCCAGACTCCTTCATTAGCTGCTTCGAAGCTGCTATGTATTCCGCTTCACATGTAGATCCGCTTCTGACGCTTTGTTTAGAACTGCACCAACCGACGGCTCCTCCGTTTAGTGTAAATCGTATCCGGTCTGCGATTTAGAATCGTCCGGATCGGTGTCAAAGCTTGCATCAACGTAACCGTTCACGATGAGCTCTTTGTCACCTCCATATCTGAGAAACATATCCTTAGTCCTTTTCGGTATTTCGGGATGTTCTTGACCGCTGTCCGATGATCCACTCTGGATTACTTTGGTACCTCCTGCTAAACTTATAGCAAGGCACACATCAGTGCGGTACACTGACATTGCATACATGATAGAGCCTATGGCTGAAGCATAGGAACATCTTTCATTTTCTCTCTATCTTCTGCGGTGGTCGGGCATTGAGTCTTACTCAACTTCACACCTTGTAACACGGCAAGAACCCTTTCTTTGCTTGATCCATTTTGAACTTCTTCAAAATTTTGTCAAGGTATGTGCTTTGTGAAAGTCAATTAAGCGTCTTGATCTATCTCTATAGATCTTGATGCCCAATATGTAAGCAGCTTCACCGAGGTCTTTCATTGAAAAACTCTTATTCAAGTATCCCTTTATGCTATCCAGAAATTCTATATCATTTCCGATCAGCAATATGTCATCCACATATAATATCGAAATGCTCTGAGCTCCCACTCACTTTCTTGTAAATCTGAGCTTCTCCAAAAGTGCAGTACAAACCCAAATGCTTTGATCACACTATCAAAGCGTTTATTCCAACTCGAGATGCTTGCACCAGTCCATAGATGGATCATTGGAGCTTGCACACTTTGTTAGCTCCTTTGGATCGATAAAACCTTACGGTTGCATCATATACAACTCTTCTTCGAAATCCATTCAGAATGCGTCTTTACATCCATTTGCCAAATTTCATAATCATAAAATCGGCAATCGCTAACATGATTCGGACGGACTTAAGCATCGCTTCTGGTGAGAAGGTCTCATCGTAGTCAATCCCTTGAACTTGCCGAAAACCTTTTGCGACAAGTCGAGCTTTATAAACGATAACATTACCGTCGGCGTCGGTCTTCTTCTTGAAGATCCACTTGTTTTCTATTGCTTGCCTACCCTCGGGCAAGTCAACCAAAATCCACACTTTGTTTTCATACATGGATCCCATCTCAGATTTCATGGCTTCAAGCCATTTTGCGAATCTGGGCTCACCATCGCTTCTTCATAGTTCGTAGGTTCATCATGATCTAGTAGCATGATTTCGAACAGGATTACCGTACCACTCAGTGCGGATCTTACTCTGGTTGATCTACGAGGTTACAGTAGCAACTTGATCTGAAGTTTCATGATCAACATCATCAACTTCCTCACTATTTGGTGTAGATGTCTCGAAACCGGTTTACTGCGACGAACTACTTTCAAGTAAGGGAGAAGGTACAATTACCTCATCAAGTTCTACTTTCCTCCCACTCACTTCTTTCGAGAGAAACTCCTTCTCTAGAAAGGATCCATTCTTAACAACGAATGTCTTGCCTTCGGATCTGTGATAGAAGGTGTACCCAACTGTCTCCTTTGGGTATCCTATGAAGACACATTTCTCCGATTTGGGTTCGAGCTTATCGGGTTGAAGCTTTTTCACATAAGCATCGCATCCCCAAACTTTAAGAAAGCGACAACTTTGGTTTCTTGCTAAACCATAGTTCATAAGGTGTCGTCTCAGCGGATTTCGACGGTGTTCTATTCAGTGTGAATCGGCCGTCTCTAGAGCATAACCCCAAAATGATAGCGGTAAATCTGTAAGAGACATCATAGATCGCACCATATCTAGTAAAGTACGATTCTGACGTTCGGACACACCATTACTGTTGTGGTGTTCGGGTGGCGTGAGTTCTGAAACTATTCGCATTGTTTCAAATGTAGACCAAACTCATAACTCAAATATTCACCTCCACGATCGGATCGTAGAAACTTAATTTTCTTGTTACGATGATTTTCAACTTCACTCTGAAATTCTTTGAACTTTTCAAATGTTTCAGACTTATGTTTCATTAAGTAGATATACCCATATCGCTTAAGTCATCTGTGAAGGTGAGAAAATAACGATATCCGCCACGAGCCTCAACATTCATCGGACCACATACATACAGTATGTATGATCTCCAACAAATCTGTTGCTCTCTCCATAGTACCGAGAAGCGGTGTTCTAGTCATCTTGCCCATGAGGCACGGTTACATAAGTGCCAAGTGATTCATAATCAAGTGACTCCAAAAGTCCATCAATATGGAGTTTCTTCATGCGCTTTACACCGATATGACCTAAGCGGCGATTGCCACAAATAAGTTGCACTTTCATTATCAACTCTGCATCTTTTGGTTTCAACATTATGAATATGTGTATCACTACTATCGAGATTCATCAAAATAGACCACTCCTCAAGGGTGCATGACCATAAAAGATATTACTCATATAAATAGAACAACCATTATTCTCGATTTAAATGAATAACCGTCTTGCATCAAACAAGATCCAGATATAATGTTCATGCTCAACGCAGCACCAAATAACAATTATTTAGGTCTAAAACTAATCCGAAGGTAGATGTAGAGGTAGCGTGCCGACCGCGATCACATCGACTTTGGAACCATTTCCCACGCGCATCGTCACCTCGTCCTTTGCGAGTTAAGCAATCCGTAGTCCCTGTTTGAGTTGCAAATATTAGCAGAACCGATATCAAATACCAGTGCTACTACGAGCTCTAGTAAGGTACACATCAATAACATGTATATCACATATACCTTTGTTCACCTTGCCATCCTTCTTATCCGCCAAATACTTGGGGCAGTTCCGCTTCGATGACGATCGCTTGCGGTAGAAGCACTCGATTTCAGGTTTAGGGCCGGACTTGGGTTTCTTCTCTGAGCAACAACTTGCTTGCTGTTCTTCTTGAAGTTCCTTCTTCTTCCCTTTGCCTTTCTTCTTGAAACTAGTGGTCTTATTGACCATCAACACTTGATGCTCCTTCTTGATTTCTACCTCCATGACCTTTAGCATTGCGAAGAGCTCGGTATAGTCTTTACTAACCCTTGCATATTATAGTTCATCACGAAGCCTTTGTAGCTTGGTGGCGGTGATTGAAGAATTACATCAATGACACAATCATCCGGAAGATTAACTCCCAATTCGTCAAGTGATTGTAGTACCCGGACATTACGAGTATATGCTCACTAACGAACTATTCTCCTCCATCTTGCAGCTATAGAACTTATTGGAGACTTCATATCTCTCAATCCGGGCATTACTGTTGAAATATCAACTTCAACTCTGGAACATCTCATATGCTCCATGACGTTCAAAAGCGTCGTTGAAGTCCGGTTCTAAGCCGTAAAGCATGGCACTGCTTGAACTATAGAGTAGTCATCACTTTGCTCGCCAGACGTTCATAACATCTGCGGTTGCATTAGCAAAGGCACTGGCACCTAGCGGTGCATCCGGGGCGTAACTCTTACATGCAGCAATGAGGATGATCCTCAAATTACGGACCCGATCCGTGTAATTGCTACCATCATCTTTCAACTTTGCTTTCTCAAGGAACGCATTAAAATTCAACGGAACAACAAAGACGAGCCATCTATCTACAATCAAACATAAACAAGCAAGATACTATCGGTACTAAGTTCATGATAGATTTAAGTTCAATTAATCATATTACTTAAGAACTCCCACTTAGAAAAACATCCCTCTAGTCATCTAAGTGATCACGTGATCCAAATCAACTAAACCATAACCGATCATCACGTGAAATGGAGTAGTTTTCAATGGTGAACATCTTATGTTGATCATATCTACTATATGATTCACGCTCGACCTTTCGGTCTCCGTGTTCGAGGCCATATCTGCATATGCTAGGCTCGTCAAGTATAACCGAGTATTCTGCGTGTGCAAAACTGGCTTGCACCCGTTGTAGATGGACGAGAGCTTATCACACCCGATCATCACGTGGTGTGCAGGCACGACGAACTTTGGCAAGCGGTGCATACTCGGGAGAACACTTCTTGATAATTTAGTGAGAGATCATCTTATAATGCTACCGTCAATCAAAGCAAGATAAGATGCATAAAAGTATAAACATCACATGCAAATCAATATAAGTGATATGATATGGCCATCATCATCTTGTGCTTCATGATCTCCATCTTGCGGCACCACCATGATCACCATCGTCACCGGCGCGACACCTTGATCTCCATCGTAGCATCGTTGTCGTCTCGCCAAACTTATGCTTCTCGACTATCGCTACCGCTTAGTGATAAAGTAAAGCATTACGAAGCGATTGCATTGCATACAATAAGCGACAACCATATGGCTCCAGCCGATTGCCGATAACCGGTTACAAAACATGATCATCTCATACAATAAAATATAGCATCACGTCTTGACCATATCACATCACAACATGCCTGCAAAAACAAGTTAGGCGTCCTCTACTTTGTTGTTGCAAAATTTTACGTGGCTGCTACGGGCTTAAGCAAGAACCAGTCTCACCTCGCATCAAAACCACAGCGATACTTCGTCAAATAGACTCGTTTAACCTTCTCAAGGACGGGCGTAGCCATACTCAGTTCAACTAAAGTGAGAGAGACAGACACCCACCGGTCACCTTTAAGCAACGAGTGCTCGTGGCGGTGAAACCAGATCTCGCGTAAGCGTCTGGCGTAATGTCGGTCTGGGCGCTTCATCTCACAATACCGCTGAACCAAAGTATGACATCTTTGGTAGGTAGTATGACTTGTATCGCCCACAACTCACTTGTGTTCTACTCGTGCAAAACATCAAACCATGGAAAAACCTAGGCTCGGATGCCCTTTGTTAGGGAGCGTAGTAATTTCAAAAATTTTACTACGCACACGCAAGATCATGGTGATGTATAGCAACGAGAGGGGAGAGTGTTGTCTACGTACCCTCGTGAGACCCGGCGAAGCGATCTGGCGTAGAGGAAGTAGTCGACGTTCTCCTCGCGATCCGACCGATCCGGCGCCGTTACTCGGCGCCCCGAGTTCTTGACACACGTACAGCTCGATGGCGTCCCTCGTACTCGATCCAGCCGAGTGTCGAGGAGAGTTCCGTCGACCTGACGGCGTGGTGGCGATCTTGATGTTTCACGGCGCGAGGCTTCGCCTAAGCTTCGCGATGGTATAACCGAGGTGGAATATGGTGGAGGGGGCACGCGACACGGCTAAGGAACGATCCGTAGATCTAACTTGTGTGTCCTAGGGTGCCCCCTGCCCCGTATATAAAGGAGCAAGGGGGAAGGGGCTGGCCGGCCAAGGGTGGCGCGCCAAGGAGTCCTACTCCCTCAGGGAGTAGGATTCCCCCCAATCCTAGTTGGACTAGGATTCCCGGAGGGAAAGAGAGAGAGGGGCGGCCCCTTTCCTAGTCCTAGTAGGACTAGGGGAGGGAGGCCTGTGACCACCTAGGGCTGGCCCTTCCCTTTCCACTAAGGCCCACTATGGCCCATTTACCTCCGGGGGTTCAGTAACCTCCGGTACTCGGTAAATTCTGTTTTACCGGAACCATTCGAACTCCAAACATAGGCTTCCAAGATATCAATCTTTATGTCTCGACCATTTCGAGACTCCTCGTCATGTCCGTGATCACATCCGGGACTCGAACTTCTTCGGTACATCAAAATACATAAACTCATAATAAGCATTATCGAAACCTTAAGCGTGCGGACCCTACGGTTCGAGAACAATGTAGACATGACCTAGAACTATTCACGGTCAATAACCAACAGCGGGACCTGGATGCCCATATTGGTTCCTACATATTCTCTGAAGATCTTTATCGGTCGGACCGCATAACAACATCGTTGTTCCTTTGTCATCGGTATGTTACTTGCGAGATTCGATCGTCGGTATCAATACCTAGTTCAATCTCGTTACCGGCAAGTCTCTTTACTCGTTCAGTAATACATCATCTCACAACTAATTCATTAGTTGCGGTGCTTGCAAGGCTTGATGATGTGCATTACCGAGAGGGCCAGAGATACCTCTCCGACAATCGGAGTGACAAAACCTAATCTCGAAATCGCCAACCCAACATCGCCTTTGGAGACACTGTAGTACTCCTTTATAATCACCCGATTCGTTGTGACGTTTGGTAGCACCAAAGCGTTCCTCCGTAAGCAGGAGTTGCATAATCTCATAGTTACGAGGAACATGTATAAGTCATGGATAAAAGCGGTAGCAACATACTAAGCGATCGTGTGCTAAGCTAATGGAATGGGTCATGTCAATCAGATCATTCTACTAATGATGTGACCTTGTTAATCAAATAACAACTCTTTGTTCATGGTCAGGAAACATAACCATCTTTGATTAACAAGCTAGTCTAGTAGAGGCATACTAGTGACATCTTGTTTGTCTATGCATTCACACATGTATCATGTTTCCGGTTAATACAATTCTAGCATGAATGATAAACATTTATCATGAAATAAGGACATAAATAATAACTTTATTATTGCCTCTAGGGCATATTTCCTTCAATTATGTTGTAAGATCAATAGCTTGCGTTGTTGCTTTCATATGTTTATTTTGATATGTTCCTAGAGAAAATTGTGTTGAAAAATGTTAGTAGCAATGATGCGGATTTGATCCGTGATCGAGGTTTATCCTCATTCTTTGCACGGAAGAATTATGTCCTTAATGCCTTTGCTAGGTGAGCGGACCTATTGCGGGGAGCGGATCTGACGCGTTATGAGCGTTTGGCTAGCTCAATATGATGACAACTTGATAGTTTAGTGCACCATGCTTTATGGCTTAGAATCGGGACTTCAAAGATGTTTTGAACATCATGGACCATATGAGATGTTCGAGGAATTGAAGTTAATATTTCAAGCAAATACCGAGTTGAGAGATATGAAGTCTCCAACGAGTTCTATAGCTAAAAGATGGAGGAGAATCGCTCAACTAGTGAGCATGTGCTCAGATTATGCAGGTACTTCAATCGCTTGAATCAAGTGGGAGTTAATCTTCCGAGATAAGATAGTGATTGATGAATTCTCTAGTCACCATCACCAAGTTAGTAGAACTTCGTGATGAACTATAGTATGCAAGGGATGACGAAAACGATTCCCGAGTTCTTCGTGATGTTGAAATCGACGAAGGTAGAAATCAAGAAAGAGCATCAAGTGTTGATGATTGACAAGACCACTAGTTTCAAGAAAGGGCAAAGGAAAGAAAGGGAACTTCAAGTGGAAAAACAAACAAGTTGTCACTCCTGCGAAGAAGCCCAAAGCTGGACCATAGCACGAAACTAAGTGCTTACCCTGCAAAGGAAATAGTCCTTTGAAGCGGAAATGCCACAGAATATTTGGTAGATAAGAAGGATGGCAAAGTGAACAAGGGTATATTTGATATACAGGTTATTAATGTGTGCCTTGCTAGTGTTTATAGTAGCCCCTGAGTATTTGATACTTGCTCGGTTGCTAAGATTAGTAACTCGAAACGGGAGTTGCAGAATAAACAGAGACTAGTTAAAGGGTGAAGTGACGATGTGTGTTGGAAATAGTTCCAAGATTGATATGATCATCATCGCACACTCCCTATACTTTCGGGGTTAGTGTTAAACCTAAATAAGTGTTATTTGGTGTTTGCGTTGAGCATGAATATGATTTGATCGTGTTTATTGCAATACGGTTATTCATTTAAGTAAGAGAATAAACTGTTGTTACATTTACATGAATAAAACCTTATATGGTTACACACCCAATGAAAATGGTTCATTGGATCTCGATCGTAGTGATACACATATTCATAATATTGAAACCAAAAGATGCAAAGTTAATAATGATAGTGCAACTTATTTGTGGTACTTGCCGTTTAGGTCATAATGGTGTAAAGCGCATGAAGAAACTCCATGCTGATGGGATTTTGGAATCACTTGATTATGAATCACTTGATTATGAATCACTTGATGCTTGCGAACCATGCCTCATGGGCAAGATGACTAAGACTCCGTTCTCGGAGCGATGGAGCGAGCAAGCGACTTATTGGAAATAATACATCTTGATGTATGCGATCCAATGAGTGTTGATGCTCGTGGCAAATATCGTTATTTCGACCTTCACAAATAATTTGAGTAGATATGGGTATATCTACTTGATGAAACATAAGTCTGAAATAGTTGAAAGGTTCAAAGAATTTCAGAGTGAAGTGGAAAAATCATCGTAACAAGAAAAATAAAATTTCTACGATCGATTGCGGAGACAAATATTTGAGTTCTGAGTTTGGTCTTCAATTAAGACAATGTGGAATAGTTTCACAAATTCGTGCCACAGAACACCACATCATAATGGTGTGTCCGAGCGTCATAACCGTACTTTATTGGATATAGTACAATCTATGATGTTTCTTACCGATTTACCAATATCGTTTTGGGATCATGCATTAGAGACAGCTGCATTCACGTTAAATAGGGCACCATCTAAATCCGTTGAGACGACACTATATGAACTGTGGTTTAGCAAGAAACCAAAGTTGTCGTTTCTTAAAGTTTGGGGCTGCGATGCTTATGTGAAAAAGTTTCATCTTGATAAGCTCAAAACCAAATCGGAGAAGTGCGTCTTCATAGAATACCCAAAGGAAATTGTTGGGTACACCTTCTATCACAGATCCGAAGGCAAAACATTGGTTGCTAATAAATGGATCCTTTCTAGAGAAGGAGTTTCTCTCGAAAGAAGTGAGTGGGAGGAAAGTAGAACTTGATGAGGTAATTGTACCTTCTCCCTTATTGGAAAGTAGTTCATCACAGAAATCTGTTCCTGTGACTACTACACCAATTAGTGAGGAAGCTAATGATGATGATCATGTAACTTCAGATCAAGTTACTACCGAATCTCGTAGGTAAACCAGAGTGAGATCCGCGCGAGTGGTACGGTAATCCTGTTACGGAAGTCATGTAATTAGACCATGATGAACCTCACGAACTATGAGGAAGCGATGATGAGCCCAGATTCCACGAAATGGCTTGAGGCCATGAAATCGAGATGAGATCCATGTATGAGAACAAAGTGTGGACTTTGGTGGAGTTGCCGATGATCGGCAAGCCATAGAAAATAAATGGATTTTCAAGAGGAAGGCGGACGACGATAGTAGTATTACTATCTACAAAGCTAGACTTGTCGAAAAGGTTTTGACAAAGTTCAAGATGTTGAATACAATGAGATTTACTCACTCGTATCGATGCTTAAAAGTCTGTCCGAATCATGTTAGCAATTGCCGCATTTTATGAAATCCGGCAAATGGATAAACAAAACTGCATTCCTTAATGGAGTTATTAAAGAAGAGTTGTATGTGATGCAACCAAGAGGTTTTGTCGATCCTAAAGGTGTTAACAAAATGTGCATCTATGGACTGGTGCAAGCATCTCGGAATTGGAATATACGCTTTGATAAGTTGATCAAAGCATATAGTTTATAGACTTGCAGTGAAGCTTGTATTTACTAGAAAGTGAGTGGGAGCACTACAGCATTTCTGATAAGTATATGTGAATGACATATTGTAGATCGGAAATAATGTAGAATTATTCTGCAAAGCATAAAGGAGTGTTTGAAAGGAGTTTTTCAAAGAAAGACCTCGGTGAAGCTGCTTACATATTGAGCATCGGGATCTATAGAGATAGATCAAGGCGCTTGATAAGTTTTTCAATGAGTACATACCTTGACAAGATTTTGAAGTAGTTCAAAATGGAGCAGATCAAAGAAAGAGTTCTTGCACGTGTTACAAGGTGTGAAATTGAGTAAGACTCAAAACCCGACCACGGCAGAAGATAGAAAGAGAATGAAAGTCATTCCCTATGCCTTGGCCATAGGTTCTATAAAGTATGCCATCTTGTGTACCAGATCTATTGTATACCCTGCACTTGAGTTTGGCAAGGAGAACAATAGTGATCTAGGAGTAGATCCTTTGGACAGCGGTCAAAATTATCCTTAGTGGAATAAGGATATGTTTCTCGATTATGGAAGTGACAAAAGGTTCGTCGTAAAGGGTTACGTCAATGCAAGTTTTGACACCGATCCGGATGACTCTAAGTCTTGATCTAGATACATATTGAAAGTGGGAGCAATTAGTTAGAGTAGCTCCGTGCAGAGCATTGTAGACATAGAAAATTGCAAAATACATAACGGATCTGAATGTGAAAGACCCGTTGACTAAGATTCTCTCACGAGCAAAACATGATCACACCTTAGTACTCTTTTGGGTGTTAATCACATAGCGATGTGAACTAGATTACTGAATCTAGTAAACCCTTTGGGTGTTGGTCACATGGCGATGTGAACTATGGGTGTTAATCACATGATGATGTGAATTATCGATGTTAATCACATGGTGATGTGATCTAGATTATTGACTCTAGTGCAAGTGGGAGACTGAAGGAAATATGCCCTAGAGGCAATAATAAAGTTATTATTTATTTCCTTATATCATGATAAATGTTTATTATTCATGCTAGAATTGTATTAACAGGAAACATAATACATGTGTGAATATATAGACAAGCAGTGTCACTAGTATGCCTCTACTTGACTAGCTTGTTAATCAAAGATGGTTATGTTTCCTAACCATGGATAAAGAGTTGTTATTTGATTAACGGGATCACATCATTAGTTGAATGATCGATTGACATGACCCATTCAGTTAGCTTAGCACCCGATCGTTTAGTATGTTGCTATTGCTTTCTTCATGACTTATACATGTTCCTATGACTATGAGATTATGCAACTCCGTTTACGGAGGAACACTTTGTGTGCTACCAAGCGTCACAGCGTAATCTGGGTGATTATAAAGGTGCTCTCAGGTGTCTCCAAAGGTACTTGTTAGGTTGGCGTATTTGAGATTAGGATTTGTCACTCCGAATGTCGGAGAGGTATCTCTGAGCCCTCTCGGTAATGCACATCACTTAAGCCTTGCAAGCATTACAACTAATGAGTTAGTTGCGAGATGATGTATTACGGAGCGAGTAAAGAGACTTGCGATAGCGAGATTGAACTAGGTATTGGATACCGACGATCGAATCTCGGGCAAGTAACATACCGATGACAAAGGAACAACGTATGTTGTTATGCGGTTTGACCGATAAAGATCTTCAGTAGAATATGTAGGAGCCAATATGGGCATCCAGGTCCCGCTATTGGTTATTGACCGAGAATAGTTCTAGGTCATGTCTACATAGTTCTCGAACCCGTAGGGTCCGCACATAAGGTTTCGATGATGGTTATATTATGAGTTTATGAGTTTTGATGTACCGAAGGAGTTCGGAGTCCGGATGAGATCGGGGACATGACGAGGAGTCTCGAAATGGTCGAGGCGTAAAGATCGATATATTGGACGACTATATTCGGAGTTCGGAAAGGTTCAGTGATTCGGTATTTTTGAGTCTGGGAGAGTTACGGAATTCGTATTGGGCCTTAATGGGCCATACGGGAAAGGAGAAAAAGGGCCATAAGGGTGGCGCACCTCCCCATGGACTAGTCCGAATTGGACTAGGGAGGCGCCTTCCTTCCTTCTCCTTTTCCTTCCCTTTCCTTCTCTCCTACTCCTACTACATGGAAGGGTTCCTAGTTGGACTAGGAAGGGGAATCCTACTCCGGTGGGAGTAGGACTCCCCATGGCGCCATAGTAGAGGGCGGCCTCCTCCTCCCTCCCTCCTTTATATCTGAGGGCAGGGGGCACCCCATGGACACACAAGTTGATCCTTGAGATCGTTCCTTAGCCGTGTGCGGTGCCCCCTCCACCATAATCCACCTCGGTCATATCGTGGCGGTGCTTAGGCGAAGCCTGCGTCGGTAGAACATCAAGATCGTCCTGCCCGTCGTCTTGTGGAACTCTCCCTCCCAGCTCTCTTGGATTGGAGCCGAGGAGGCGTCACCGAGCTGTCGTGTGTCAAGAACTCGGAGGCGCCCGAATAACGTGCTGGGATCGGTTGGATCGTGAGGAGAAGCGTCGACTACTTCCTCTACGTTGTGATCGCTTCGCCGGTCTCACGAGTGCGTAGACAACACTCTCCCCTCTCGTTGCTATGCATCACCATGATCTTGCGTGTGCGTAGGAATTTTTTTGAAATTACTACGTTCCCCAACAC